>JAYKPI010000077.1:0-44439 GCA_037305975.1 Chrysolophus pictus | reverse complement strand
TGACAGAATTATTTCTCAGGTTGTGGACCCAAAGATCAACCACACATTCAGACCTCAGGTGGAAAAAGCTGTCCATGAATTTTTAGCAACACTGAATCACAAAGAGGAGGCAGGCCCCAGTACAGCTCCAAGTGAGGAGAAAACGGACACATCTGTTGCAGTGCAAGGTATTCTACCTTCTCTGTTAGCAGTCTACTATCAAAAGTTTGTTTTCTTTAGGAAAGGGAACATTGACTAGGTTTGTTGCTAGCACAGAATCATTGGTATCCATATTGGCAAGCTGAGCTCCAGGCAGCGTGCAATTATACTTGTCTCTTGCTACAGTTATAAAGTTAGAAGGCAAGAGAGATGTCACCATGTATCACTTTGTCACTTCTACGTGAGCTTACAGGGGATCAATTTACTGTGGGGAGTAAAGTTGGTCTTAGGTTCTGGCCCTGTAAGTATTGTATGGTCAAATAAGACATAGCTGTACGAAAAGAATGATTTAATTTTTTATCCTTTGGTAGATCAAAAGGGGTTATCTGGAAGACATTTGTCTTAATTTTGTTGCTGTGTGTTAAGATTCTCTCAGGAGCTTAAGTTCTGCTGCCAATCAGCTAATCCTTAGTTTGTTTACAAACACATCACTTTATTTGTTTTTTATTTATGTTGCCCTCTATCAGCTTCTAAAGGCTTTGGCAGGTATTTGTCTGTTCTTTCTCTTCCTAAGAGACTCCACTGCAGTTCATCTACTTGTAACCAGACCCTTTATTTAAATCCTAGCTCTTTTCCTGTGGGGCCCATTTCCTTTAAAGTAAGTGGGTTAACAAGCCAGCTGCAGCTCCCTGTGCTAGTCCAGTTAACCCTTTCTCATCCATCTTCAAAATTCCTTTTTAGGAGGATAGGAAAGTGATATGTTCTTTTGATAGCTCTATTATTCTGTAATCAGTACACGGAGTTCATTTCTGATGTCATTTATGAACATATCATGGGAAGAGATGTAGAATTCTTGTGGCAGTATGCTTCTCCCTAGCCTACTGATGGTAAAGCTGAGCATCCTTCTGATAGACCATCCTTGCTTTTTCTTGAAGATTGTAACATCTTGTTCTTTATTTTTTTTTTTTAATAACTGAAATCTCTAGGTGCAAAGTTAGTGAAATATTTTGGTTAATCTTATTCATCTTAAATGGAGTAGAAATTCGTTTTTCTTTTGACTTTCTTAATGTTGCTGTCATTCTAGCTAAATGGCTACTTCCCTTCAAACATTACCGTCATGGAAAATGATAGAAACTAACTTAAACTGTTTTCTTTCTTCCTGTTCAAGGTGTTTCTACTACTGCTCCTAGTGGCAATGTGGCTAGTGATGCAATGTCCATTTTGGAAACAATAACTTCTCTAAATCAAGAAGCAAGTGCTGCCAGGGCTTCGACAGAAAACTCAAGTTCCAAGAACAATGACAGAGCTGCAAAAAGACTGTTATCTCAGCAGAGTGTTGATGGTAGCACTGAGAGAAACATGGAAGACTTGCCAGATAAAGAGAAAGCAATTTCTGATCTTTCTGGAGAAGGGGCTGAAACATTTGTTAAGTGTGAAGATTCAAATGAGCTTCCTTGCCAAAGTGAAGAAATAAAAAATTCAGCAAAGGATGCCAGTAGTTCATCTGTTACAATTAAAGATACAAGTAAAGAAATACAACAGGACAGTGAAGATCAGAAGAGTAAATTAATAGATAAATGTGAAAAGAAACCAGAAGGTGATAGAAGGAAAGAAAAGAAAGAAAAACTTGATAAGAAGAAAAATGATGATACTGCTAAGTCAAAAGAAGAGAAACAAGTGAAAGAGTCAGAACCAGTGAAACAGTTAGTTCCAGAAAAAAATAGCAATAAACATAAATCATCTGAAAGTACTAAGGAAGGTATGATAAGGGCAGTGCTCGCTCTTAAAATATGAATGTGTTAAAGCGTATTCAGGAGCTGAATTAGAAATGCGTGTGGGAAAATATCTTTTCTGCTAGTGCTGACGTACTCGCCACAGTTAGCTCATGGCTCGTCTCCTTTCACTGGGGTACATGAATCAGGAAATGTAGATCTTTGATTCTTCAGGTGTTTTCCTCCTTAGTCATGTGTTATTCCAAGATCTCAACAGTTTAAGGTGTTAATTTTTTTTGTTTGTTTTTCCTTTGCTATTTCTTATTCTTAAGACTTCGTTTTCATTGTTAAAATAACTTTTTTTTTTTTTTTTTTGGTAAGAAAAGCTTCTCAAACACAATGTGCTGTATTACAACTTCTCTTTTTTTTTCCTTTGCAAGAACATACATCACTAGATTCAGATACGGACGTACTCAGTGACATCACTGTCAGCTCTGTCCATACTAGTGACCTTTCTTCCTTTGAAGAGGAAAGCGAAGAAGAACCTGTGATTTCTGACAGTACTGAAGAGGGGGAGATCACATCAGATGGTAAACCAATTAGATTGTTAATTGCAGTGGTGAAATTGCAAGAAATAATATGCAACTCTATTGTAATTTGAGTACGTTCTCTAACAAATTTGATGTTTTGCAGTATTTTGTGTTGTACCTGGGAGATTTTAAATCTGGTAGTATTTGTGCAATCATGAAGGATGAATAGGAGATATACTTTGAGTCTCTTTTTTGTAATAGTATTATATATGCTAAATGTTCTAAATCTTACTTCTACTACATAACGTAATAGAGAACAGAACTACTTAAGTGATGGATATAAGGCTTTGCAATGAGATTTTTACCTTCCTTTTTGCCAGATATGTAGCATAACACTGGAGTGGTTTGTTAGTTTTCCTGCAGTACTGGTTGTACTTGACTTTGCTGACTTTATTTTCAGAGCTTTAGATTTGCTTGTATTTCCAAATTCTACTTGGTCACAGCAGAAGAAATGTGAATTGATCTAGCTTTAAGAATTGGGAAACGCTAAACCTGTTCTCTGGCTGGGTTACATTTTGTAGTTTTCTTTGTCTTGAGCAGACCATAGATTCTTAATGATTTCTGTAGGTATTACTCTGAGCTTATCTTTTCTGCTCTAAAAATACTCTGTAGAAGCACTCAATTTCTTGTATGTTCTCTGGCTTTGATGTTTTTTGATGATAGATTGCATGAAGTGAAAACAAGCCTGAAGTATGTTTCAAGGGTGTGAAAGCTTTTTATGGTATGAAACATAAGCTTTTGCACCATCTCTGATAATGCTGATAAATAAAATCTACTTCTGTTTTAGTCAAATAATACTACATTAGTGTAAACAAGTATGTTCTGTTTATGTATTTTCAGCAAATATCTAGTTGAAGATTTTAAATGGTGTACAAATTGTTGATATAGGAATGAAGCTTAGTTTAATACACAGCAGAAGTAATATTCTGACTTAAGCAGTGCTGAAAGTAGCTAAATACTACAGATATAGCACAATATGGTTTCAGGTACGAGGATTAAGCCTTTCATCATAATTTATTTTCCATTTAGCATCTTGAAAATTTTTTTTAACTGAACAGCATACGTGAATTAATATATGTTCCAGGTTTCAGTAATTTAATGGTATTTTGAACTTTAACTATATTTGAGGAAAATAGTCAAGTTTGGGGGGGTATTTTTTGTTCAAAAGTGATGTTGAAAATACTGCCTAAATTCATTAATATCTCTATACACTTAAATAACTTTTCAGATGAAGAGGAGAAAAACAATAAAAATAGGGCAAAGCCTCATACTAATGAATTGAGCGATGGGAGAGCCAAGCCAGTTCGTCATGCTTATGTTCGTAAGCCTTTTTTGTACTCCAAATACTTCAGTGATTCTGATGATGAACGAACTGTAGAGCAACGTCGCCAGTCCATTGTAAGTTTGAGTTTTGTTGCTGCTCAGCGTCTTAACTCCTTAAACTTTCCAGCACCAAAATTTCACTTCTTACTTTGCCCTGATTTGTAAGGAGAATTTTTGTTTTCTGTGTTACCTCATTTCCTTCTTCAGACTTTAACCAGTATTGCACGATATAGAGCAGTGCACTCCAGGGAAACGCTCTGCTGGGTGTAGTTAAAAAGGCTTCTGGTGGAGGTAAAAAACAATAAAACAAAACCAGAAAAAAAACCCACGTGTAACGGGTTTGATGTTTTTCCCCGACTCTCAAATGAACAGTGTTTTGGTGTTAATAGAGAGTTTACTAAGCACATATAAGCTCTTCACAGGTGCATTCATTCTTGCTTGAATCAGTAAGTGTGAAGATTAAGTACTGCCACAGACACACACACACGCGCACACAAAAAAAAATAGTCTGCAGTTGTTTTAATACATGTAACGAGAACTTAAGTGGAAGAAGTAGCCTTTATCTACCTGTGGTCCTCCTTCAGTGTGGTTTTGTGTAGTGTGGGCCAGGGCTAATTAATTCAAACTAATTCCTTATATAATTTCTTTACAGATGCGTTTCTCACTGTCCCTGAAGTCAGTAGTTGTAAAATTTCTGCAGACACTGAAATCACAGAATGGCCAGGGTTGGAAGGGACCTCAAGGATCATGAATCTCCAAACCCTCTGCCACATGCAGGGCCACTAACCTCTTCATTTAATGCTAGACTGGGCTGCCCAGGGTCCCATCCATTCTGGTCTTGAACACCTCTAGGGATGGGGCATCCACAGCCTCTCTGGGCTGCTTGTTCCAGTACTTCACCACTCTTTCTGTAAAGAATTTCCCCCTGACGTCCAACCTAAATCTCCCTTATGTTTCCTCAGGAAGAAAGCACACAAAACAGGAACCAGTCGTTCTTTTAGAGCTTTCTGCTATGTTGAATGCATATTGCTAGTAACATAATATTCTTCAATTTGAGCTAATGCTGGGGACTTGTGGGTGGTGAGTAAGATCGAGGGTCCATATTTTGCTTAGGTATTTGAGGTTCATAGAGCTGGAAAAAAAAACAGTAAATCAGTTATACATACTTCTCTTTAACTGTTTTATATCTAGGGAAAAAAAAAGCTGCAAGGAAACACCTATAAACTATGTTGTTTTCTTCTGCTTTTTTTTTTCCTTTTATGTAAATATTAATATAAATTAGATATCTTTGTTGAATAAGAAGTTTCCGTATCTATCTACTGTATTGAGCAGCAGTGAAACTCTTTGGGAGTCAGCTAGTTTCAGCTTACAGGAGTACTAGAGGATATGCTTTGACATAAAACTTTCAAAGTACTATTAATTTTTTCTTTGCCTCAAACCAAAGTGTTCTGTTTTCTGTAGAATTTCTGTATATCTGTAGAATATTCTTTGATGATAAATTGTCTTTTCTTCCTTGTGTATCTCCAGGCCAAAGAAAAAGAAGAGAGACTCCTAAGAAGGCGAATGAATAGAGAGAGACTTGAAGAGAAACGTAAACAGAAAACTGCAGAAAAAACAAAGTCCCAGAAAAGTGGAAGTCAAAATGCTAAGGGTATGAATATTTTAAGCTTTTCTTTTTCTTTTTTTTTTTTTTTTTGGCCTGTTGTGGTTTAACCCAGCAGGTGGCTAAGGATCACATGGTCATTTGCTCACTCTCCCTCTTCCTATTAAGATGGAGGAAAGAATTGAGTGGGAAAAACTAACAAGGTAGAACTCATGGGTTGAGACAAAACTATATACTAAGGTTTGTATATAGAGAGAGAAATAAGTGATCCACAAGAAATTGCTCACTGTCATCTTATCAATGCCCAGCTAGCCTCCAAGCAGTGGAACAGAGAGAGAGAGAGAGATGAACTCCCACCCCTCTTAAAAACTCCTTCTGCTTGATGCCATCGTGTATAGAATATCCCTTTGGCAGTTTAAGTCAGCTCTCCTGATTCTGTTCATTCTGAGCTCCTTAGGCCCTTTGCTGTGAATAGCCTTCTGTACAATATTGTTTAGCAGCAACTATAAGCATCGGTGTGTTATCAGTGTTGTTCTTCTCATACCAAATGTATGAGAACCAAAATGTAGCATCATACCAGACACTTTGAAGAAAACAATTACATCCCAGCTGACAAGATCTTATTTTAAGGGAAAATAAGGGTAAAATGATGACAATAGGCCTCTCTTCATTTCTCTTGAAAGTCCAATGTTTGAATAATCTGATTTCTGGTTTCAGTATATGCATAATTAAATTGCTGGATTATCCATGATTGTATTGCTTGTATGCTCATATACGTTAGTTTTATGCATTTAGTATTCTACAGACATACTTAATTATTTCACCACCTGTGTATTATATTTCAGGAAAAAGTGGCTTGAATTTGGAAGAACCGTCAGCAAGAAGTCTTGAGTCAAAAGCTACTGGTACCAGTATTAAGGATGTGCTTAAAGAACAGAAATTCTTAGAAAAAAAAGTAGCTTTGAGCAGAAAAAGAAAAAGAGATTCAAGGTATTTGTGTATTTAGTCAAAAGAAGTGAAATCTTCAAAAATTCATTTTTGTAGATTAAATAGTTTTTCTTCAGCTTTGCCGTTGGCCTTACTTATTTAAACAATTTCTTTCTAAGATACTTAGTTAACTTTGTTACTAATAAGTATGAAGTTATGGCTGTTTAATATACTGCAACTCAGCAGCCTTTGTATGATTTCTTATGCACAGAATAGTAATAAAAGGACATGAGAATGGACAGCTGTTAGATGTTTGTGCATCTAGTAGAAATGTGTGATGTATCTCCATTAACTTTCATTTTTGAAACAGGCAGAGTTCCTAGAACATATCTAATGTTTTGTATTTTATCGTGTTTGCTTTTTCGTTGGTTTTTTTTTTTTCAAGCTTTTCATTACTTTCATTTTCATTCACTTACCTTATTTCTTGACCGCATTAAGGAAGTAAGATTTAAAAACAAAACAAAACATCAGATTGATAGTAATAAAGCTAATTGACTGCTTGTGTATGTATTTATAATATGCACATACACATTAAAAAAAAAAAAAAATACATTACACATTGGCATGCTGGAATGTGTTCTGCAATTGTTCCAAAAAAATAACTTTACTTGCTTGATGTTCAACTCACCCCGGTCTTTAATTTCATATTTTCTATTTGTATACCCATGCATATCTGTCTACTTACATATGTAGATACAGTAAATGAGCCATATTTCTGAAAGAGAAATATAATATTTTTTCAATTTTTTTTCCTTATAAATGGAGGGCATTCGTTTTTTTTTCTTTTTTTTTTTTTTAAACAAAAATCTATTAACTATTTTACAAGGACAACTGTACTACTAATATTGTCATACTGATGTTCTCTGCTTTAAAGCAGTGTTGTCCAAAGGACATCTATGAAGTCAGTACACATAATTTGGACAAACTATATAGTCAAAAGTTTTGTAACCACGTTCTCCTTCACTATTTCAGTGTACATTTATCTCATCTTCTGCTTTAAGAGCAGAAAGTTTACAAAGTCATATTAGTTTTGAGTTGCTGTTTTTTTTTTTTCTGATTGCTTGTCCAAATACCTGTTTCAGGCATGTTGAAGATAGTTGGAAAAAGAAATACGAGCCATCTGAAGATGATTCTAAGGAAGTGCAAAAGACAAACGAGGTATGTGTCTCTTTAGGCTAATAAATTAATTTCAAAAAGAACTACTATTATTATCTTTTTAATTGTAATAATACTTGTTTGTACACCCATACCAAACTGCATACTATTGCAGCATTTGTTCTTATGAATTGTTTTTTTTCTGCTAGTGCTCTAACATTACAGCAATTTTGTTTTCTGAATTCTAGTAAACGCTAGGTTGCATTGTTTATGTATTTGGTGCTGATTTGTTTTGTACTGGAAGGGGGAGGGGATTTGAGCTGTATTCTATAAAGCATGTTGGAATTCACAAAGAGCTGTCTTACATGCAAAGACTTGATAAGTTTGATTTTCTTGAACTTTTCCTTGAGAAGTTACTACAATGTAGTCTGACTAGTAAAAAAAAAAAAAAAAAAAAAAAAAAGATGATTTTTAAGTTGAGTTTCTAGCAATGAAGTTATTACCAAGAAGGTGATAGGCAGAAGCTTAACTGGAAGTCTAGAACTACCTGGTATGAGTTTCTGGATTTTGTTTAAACATTGTAACTGATTTTTGAAGCTACTCATGCAAAATTTGAAGATCTATTTAAATTGTTTTTAAAAGGAAAGTTCACTTTATAAAGAAGTTCAAGGTCAAGCAGACTGTTAAATTCTGTTTCTTTTGGCTTTCCTATAATAGCAATCAGTTGAAATAAGATTAATTTTTCTCATCAATTCTTATTACAATGAGGGTTCCCTACTGTATTGTTTTTAATTTGCCTTCAACAATTGTCAGTCATGTAGTGACGGAACTCTAACATCTGCCTACATATATTTAACTTTCTTTTGCAGACTTGTGAAAAAAATTCTTCAAAAGAACTAAAGCATAACCATGGCAAAACTGAAACCTCTAAACCACTTAGAAGACTTTCAGAATCAGTACATTCAGCTGAGGAAAACAAAACTGATTCTAAAGTGGAAAAAGAACATAAAAGAAAAATCTCCACCTCTCTTCATACTGAAGGAATCCAACAGGACATTGAAACAAAGGACCCAAAAAGACAACTGGAAAGAGCAGAAGCCAGTGCTGATGAACTACAGAAGCAGAAAACCGTATTTAAAAATGAAAAACACCCCAAAAAAGATAGTGACACAGAAATTCAACATATGAGAAATGCTGCCAAAAAAGAAGCCAAGTCTTACAGAGATAAAAATGAAAAGGAAATAATGGCATTAGAAGATAAACTTTCTTTAAAGCACAAATGTAAAGGAGATAATATTCACAAATCAGTTGAAGATATTGAACTCCATTCTTCTGAGAAAAGTTTGAAAGGAGAGGATGGTGCTCAGAAACATAATCAACAAATGAAGATTTCCTCAGATGAGAAATCTGAAAGAAAAAGTAAACACCGAAGTGAGCGGAAAATATCAGTAACTGGAAAAGATGGTAAAGGTATTTCTGATTCCACTTTAAAAGCTGAGGAGTTACTTCGTAAGGAAAATAAAAAAGACAGGCATCTCTCAACAGAAAAATCAAGAGCAGAATACAAGTCCAAAAGGTCTCTGAGTGATTCTAGGCCACAGAAGGATTCTATAAGTGCCTCAAAGCAACTTGCTTCTGCATCGCACAAAAGAAGTGAAAGTTATTCAGAAGAAAAACATGAAATAAAATCAACTAACTCTGACTGTAATTTGAAACAAGAAGATGGTGTTCATCATAAAGACAGACGAAGATCCAAGAGCCTTGCAGAAGACAAAATCTTATTGAAGTCTAAGTCAAAGAGTCATAGTAAACAATTGAAAGCATCTGAAACAGAATTACAGGAAAATTTAGCAAAACAAGATACTTGTCAGAAACTGGACAAAGATAAGAACATGGAAGAGAATGATTTGGATAAACAACACAACTCCAAAAACGAAGATAAAATATCTGAAGAGAGTGGTGCTGATTTTGAGCTTGAAAGTGGAATGCAGTCAACTCAGGGATCACAAAAAGACTCCAGTCACAGAGTTAAGTTACACTCCGGAGAAAAAGGATCTGTAAAAGAGAAATGCAGAGGTGATAAAGATTTAAGTAACTCCAAGCTAGAAAGAAAGTTCTCTGTTGAAGGTCACAAAAGCAGAAGCATAAAGCACAGCAACAAGGAAATAAAGAAAAAGGAAGAATGTGCCAAAGTGGAGGATAAAGATATGAAAGAAATGGATGGTGGAAATGAGAAAGTAATGGGCATCACAGTGATGGTGGATAAAAAACAAAGTAAAAAGGTATCCTGTGAAAACAGAAAAGGCAGTATATCAAACCACAATTTGCTTGGAGAGGAAACACAATCAGTTGGTGTAACTGTAAGCAGCTCTCTTCCTGTCCCTCAAAAGTCAAATATGAATAGTAATGATGTGCGTTCTGGTCATGAGGGAGAAATGATGGAACTTGATTTGGATGAAACAAAAGTACAGAGAGTATCTATAATGGAAGGAAAAGAAATTTTAAATTCAGTCCAAGCCACAGATGTCAAATACACAACAAAA
Source organism: Chrysolophus pictus (assembly GCA_037305975.1). Classification (NCBI taxonomy): domain Eukaryota; kingdom Metazoa; phylum Chordata; class Aves; order Galliformes; family Phasianidae; genus Chrysolophus; species Chrysolophus pictus. The sequence continues at coordinate 34,448 of JAYKPI010000077.1, read as the reverse complement.
GAAAAAATCTCTTCTGCAAGTAAGGAGTTAAAACACAGCTTGGCAGATCTTGAAGCTTCTGAATTGAAGTTTCTGGCTGCAGTTGAAAAAGCTAATAAGCAAGAAGATATCCCTAATAAGCAAGTTGGTGCCTTAGATGCTTTATCCAAACAAACATCAATAGATCAAGGACTCCATAAAGAAGGAGCTTATAAAATGGGTGTTGTATCTGGAAAAAGTCATGGAATCTTACTGAATGCTCCCAGTAAGGACCGAACTTCAGAAGACAGCAAAAAACCAAAGAATTTTAAAACTGTGATAAATTCTAATTCAGATAATGTTCCTTTAGCAACTAATTCTCCCAGAGAAGATGCTGCTGATCCAAAGTCTGTGGATATGGAGATTTCTGATTTTACACATTCTTTGGGTAGTATGTCTAGTACATCTAAAGAAGAATGCCATAATTCAGATGGGACTTCTTTGTTTGAAGATGATGCCACTTCAAAGAATGATGCAATGCAGGTTGTATACATGGAACAAGAAGATAGTGTAGTGTTGAGTTCTATTAGGAAAGGTGGTGATGGCAACACTAACAAAATAGAAAAAGATAATGACGCATCCCATCCTGATGAGCAAGCAATGGAAAACAGTGCAGCTAGCTCACCTATTCTAGCTAACGACAAAGCATCAAAATTAGGAAGCACTCCAAGAAGCAAGTTGAAAATAAAAGAGGAAAGCTTGAGGACTGGTGTGACTGAAGACTGTGGAGATGTACCAACAAAAGCACTTCTAAAAAAACTGAAAAAAAAAGAAAAAGAGAGCTTGAATACAAATTATTCCCCAAAGGGAGAAAGAAGCACAATGATGGATAATGTGCAACAGAATGAGACGCATGATACTTGTAATGTGATACAGTCTTCCTCTGTGTTAGCATCTAAAAGAGATCCTGAAGAAACAGTCAAAGACTCTGTTCCAGCTACTGGGCGAGAAGGGAATAGTAGCATAAAAGATAAAAATGAAAGCAGCGCTGTAGGTACCAGTGCAGGAAGCAGTAAACTTAGTCTGTTGTACAGCAGTATACAAACAGTTCCAGCCACTGTGATAGGAACTAGCACAGAAAAGATTGAAAGCACTGTAATGGCCTCTAGTACAGAAGAAGAAAGAGCTGAAGGTGCATCACATTCTGAAAAGGAAAGTGATGCTACAACCACTTGCTCAGAAGAAGAAAGTGAGATGGCATTTATCTGCACAAGCATAGAAGCTGATGAAGGTTTCACAACAGGCATATGGGTAAAAAGTGGTGAGGGGAGTAGTCTCATTACAGGAACAGATATTGGTGAGTGTACAGTTACAGCAGCAGAAGAAGGTGGTGGCAGTGTTGTCACTGAAGGATTAGCAGAAAGTGAAAGCTTTCTAACAAGTACAAAAGAAGAAAATGATGATTGCACTATGGTTGATGCAGAAGAAAGCGGTAAGGATTCAGTCAATGGAAGTGGAGTAGAAAATGAAGATAGTGTGAATAGTGCTGGAGCAGAAGAAAAAGATGATGCTGTAACTAGTGCAGGCTCTGAAGAGAAGCGAAAGACCTTGACTTGTGGAGGTGCAGGCAAATTAGAAAGTTCTGTGTCCTGCTTAGGTGAAGTGGAGAGTGATGGTGCTGTAACTAGTGCAGGTACAGAATCAGGTGAAGGATCAACAAGTGGTGACAGTACAGGTGAATTTAGGGGCAATATAAGAGCTGGCCAAGTAAAAGAACATGAAAGTACTGTGACTTGCACAGGTGCAGAAGAAAGGGGTCGTAACTTCATTGTGTGTTCAGTAACTGGTACAGATGCCCAAGGAGAAGGTTCTGTAAGTGGGGCGTGTATTGCAGTGATCACAAATAACAATGCCACAACTGGAACTACTAGTGACAAATGTGAAGATACTATAAATGGTGAAAGTACAGTGACCAGCACAGGCATAACTCCAGAAGATGATGCTGAAATTTCAGTTCTCTGTACAGGAATAGAAGACAGCAACGAAGGTTTTGCAGTTTGTTTAGATACTGAAAAATGTGAAAGTGCAATGGACAGCACAGGGACAAAGGAGGAAGCTAGTATCACTATAGTCAGCATTGGTCCCTGTGATGATGAAGGTTTTGTGACTAGTACAGGCTCAAAAGAAGAGGATGAAGAAGGTGAGGGTATTGTGACCAGTACTGGAAGGGGAAATGAAGAAATTGATCATGCTTCTACTTGTACAGGAACAGAAGGTGAAAATACACTAATTTGTATAGGTGCAGAAGAAGGTGAAAGTTCCATTATCTGCATAGTTGCTGAACAAATGGAAGCTGAGTCAGGACTGACTGGCACAAATATAAATAAGCTTGCCGTTGACAGCATGACAGATGTAGAGAAAGAAGCTAATTGTGGCACAAATTGCAAAAGTGCTAAAGGGATAGTTGAAAGCAGTGTAACCAGTGCAAGTGCTGATGATGAGGATGCTGTGGCTGCATGCATAGAAAAACATGAAGGTACTTTGATTCCCTTAGATGCTGAGGAGTGTGAAGGCCCTATGACTAGTGCTATGACTCTGCAAGATAGAGGTCAGCCTGGTGCTGAAGAGCATGAGAATGCCATGACCTTTGGCAGCAGAGAACTTGATGGCTCTATAAGTAGTGCCATTCCAAAGGAAGATGAAAATTCTCTTATTCCTGCTGACAGAGAGGAAAAAATTAAAGGTGATATCATCTCTACCAGTACAATGGAAGGAAGTGATGCTCCATTACATTCAGCCATAGATGCTGAGGATGGTGCGCTTCCCATTGCAAAAGCAAATGAAAGTGGGGAAAGCTCTATAATCTCAGTTGATGCTGAAGGCACAGAGATGCCCATGCCCAGCACAGCTACAGAATTTAAAGAGAGTGTGCTTGCTTTTAGCAGTAAACAGGACAAAGATGAGTGCACGATGATTTCCACTAGTATTGTAGAAGAATTTGAGGCTCCTATGCCTAGTGCCACTATTGAATACAATGGTCAGCTCTCCTCTGTGAAAACAAAAGAAATAAATGAAAGTACTGTGGTTTCTATAGGTACAGAAATATATGACATTCCCATGCCCAGTGCATCCAGTGCAGGAGAAGATGATGAAAGTCATCCAACTGCTAGCAATAAAGAAGAAAAAGATGAGTGTGCTATGATTTCCACAAGTGTTGTGGAAGAACAAATAATTCTCATGTCAGGTGAAGTTGCAGAGGAGACAGTTCAACATATCTCAGAAACAGAGTCTAAAAATGAAACAGTAATGATCTCTACAAGTACAGCAGAATGTTTTGAAACTCCTATGTCTAGTGTAGCTGTACAAGATGAAAATAAACTCACTGCTTCAGAAACAGAAGGGAGATATGAAGCTGCTGTGATCACCACAAGTATGACAGAGGAATGTGAAATAGTCCTGATCAGTGCAGCACCACAAGCTGAGGATCAACTCCTTGTAGCAGAAAGAGATGAAGAGGATATCTCTCCAAATGCATCAGAGGAATGTAAGATTGTGGAGACCACTGCTACTGTAGATGAACAGTTTGGTCTAGCTGCTTTCAATACAGATGCAAGAGGCAAAGGTTCTGTGATTTTTGTGGGAGAATGTGGAGGTCCTATGCTGAGGGTGGCCACCAACAGTGAAGATCAGGATGCTGCTTCAAGTATAGGAGATAAAGAAGAAGGGGCAGTGATCGCTCTGAGCACAATGGAAGAATGTGATAGTCTCTTCACATTTACTGTCATAGAAGAAAGTCAACTTGATGCTGAGAGTTCAGAAGTAAAAGACAAAAGTGAGGAAGTTTTTAATACTGCTAATCAAATTGAATGCATCCTATCAACTGCAGGCCCAGAAAAAAGCAGTAATTCTTTGCTTGTAATTGGTCAAGAGAATGAGACCCATGAAAGTGTTGTGAGGGGAGCATCAACAGCATCTCAGATGACTGTAGACAGTGAAATCCCAGAAGCAGATGAAAATTCAGTCAATCTCATGAGTGTAGATGAAGCCCTTTGTGTGGAAATAAGTACGGAGACTGCTGTGAGCCCAAATCCTTCCTCAGAAGTAAACGAGGATGATGAGCAAGCTGAAGATGTGTTGCATGAGGACGTTGCATCAGAACTCTCTTGCATCATTTCAGAAGCATCAGTAGAGGGTGAAACATTAAGGGATATAAACTGTAACTCAAACGTGCTTTTAGAAAGTGACTTTTCTGAAATAAGGACTCCATTGCCTGGGGAACAGTCTCCTTCCTTAGTTTCTGCAAATGAATTAACTGTAAATAACCACAGTGAAGAGACTATAGAAACAGAACTGGGGGAGAAAAGTGACTGTCCTGTGTTCAGTGTAGAAGAGCTATATGGCAGTGATGATAAAACTAACCTGGTCAAAGTAGATGATTCAGGAGTTGAAGTTACTTTTCAGAAAACTAATACAACCTTTAATTCAGGTAAGGATTTCTGTGGGGTTTTGTTCTCTCTTGAGTTTATAGATATCCTCAATAAGTGCTTTCTACCATGACTAGAATTAGCAATAACTTATGCTGTTCAGATATATCAAACTTCTTTGTAGTTTGCAAAATATTTGCTAATTATGAATTGATGAAAAATAGTTAAACATGTAATTGTGTCTGTACCGGTGTGACTAAAGAATTAGTATCTGATGTTGAAAGAGATGTTATTAGATTGCAGAACAGTTATTAAAATGTATCAACTTAAAATTATGAGCTAATATGTTGTTTGCAAGAGGTTTTATTACCAATGTTCAGAAATTCAAAAATACTTTTATAGGAAGGAGGATATATTTTATTTGGACATGTGTTCAGCACTTTAAAAATGGTAACTTTGTTGTGATCTTTGAAGATCAAGAATGACCATCCTTAATCATAACTGCAGATTTTCTCAGGACTTCTTTTTAAGGGAAAAAAAAAATAGCTTTAGTCTCTTTATAGAGCCACAGAATGGCTTAGGTTGGAGGGTTCATCTTAGATTGAAGTTCATCTAGTTCCAATCCATCCTGCTGTGGGCTGGGTTGCTACTCACCACATCAGACTGCCCACTGCTCCATCTGACCTGGCCTTGAATACCGCCAGAGATGGAGCATCCACAGCCTCTCTGGGCATCTTGTTCCAGTGCCTTACCACCCTCTTAGTTTAAAAAAAAAAAAAAAAAAAAAAAAAAAGAAGAAGAAAAAAAAAAAAAAACACTTCTTCCTAATGTCTAATCTAAATCTCCTCTCTTTTATTTTAAATTCCCCCTTGTCCTGTCATTATCAGACTATGTAAAAAGTTGGTCTTCCTCCTGCTTGTATGCTCTCACTTCAAGTACTGGAAAGCCACAATGAGATCTGTCTGAAACCTTCTCCAAGCTAAACAAGTCAATTCCTTCAACCTGTCTATACAGGAAAAGTGCTGTTGCCTTTTCATCATCTTCATTGCCCTACTCTGGACCTGCTCCAGCAACTCCACATCCTTCCTGTACTGGGGGCCATGGGCTTGGGCTTGCTTACTAACACTGAATTTTATCAATTCTTTTCTTCCTGATACACTAATATACTTGAAATAGTCATCCTTCATGTTACTAGAGGAATTGGGCAATGATCCTAAATACACAAATATTTTAGGTCAGCAATGATTTTAGGTATCTATTTTAGATACAATGCTTGTGATAGCATACTGAGAATATGATGGCACTGAGAATATGATAGCACTAAGGACATCGTTTTATTTCTAGTTCTGTTTTTCTTAGAACTTATTACTTCAAGTGAATTTGCATGGTTGCAAGTTCTTTAAAATATCACATAATTAACATTCTTCTGTTTTCAGCCTTTCTTATTCTCCAGATTAGCTGCAACATCAGGTTTAGGAAATAATAAATTCTTTAAAGATCAAGTTCATTGTAAATTTTGGAGAAATTAAATGGTAGAAGAATCAGTAGAGAAATGTTCTTATCTTTGTGTACACCAATGGGAATGGACTGCTGTTCAAATATTTATTTTAATAGGCTTTTCCTTTTCCTGTTTGACTTTGCTGTTGTTTCAAAAATGCGCTAAAATTTTATGGTGTGAGTTTGGCTCTGGTTTCTCAAGGGTTAGTTTTATTCTCTAGTTGCCTTCGCTTATAAAATAGGTGCCCAAAATAGCTGTATAAATCATACAAAGTTTGTGTCTGCATGGCTTGTTTTTCAGGTGTTGAAAGCATATAGTTCCCATACAGAATAAAATGGGTGGTGTTTTAAGGTTTTGTGAAACAACCATCACTGACAGGAGGTACTGAGTCTATGGAAATTGGATAATTTCAGTGGTTGTGGTTTTAGAGCTTATGGGTTTAGACCTAATTGTCACTTTAAGAAAAAATATTATTCTTAGTATTGACTTGTACCTATGCATTCATTAATACAGCAGTAATTTGCTATTTAGAATTGGGTCAGAAAATCTGCTGATGTTTTTAAAGGAAAAGCAAGGAAAAAAAGCGAAGTCGAAGTCATAAGAAAGCTGGTAAATCCTGACAGCCTATATTCACCAGTCTTCTTGTATTTAAGGAAAACAGAAGTACGTGTGTTCTTGCAGATGCCGAGTTATTCTTTTGAACTGGTTTGCTGCAGACAAACTTGCTGTAGTTTCCATTGCCTACAAGATGAGGCTGTCTTCGCATGTTGTGCTTGTGAGATGATGCTAAAGAATAGTGTTCTACTGTAGCTGAATACAGTACTGAGCTAAATACAGTGTAATGTAATTGAATAATTTCAACATGTTTGTATTTCATTAGGCAATAATGGAGCTTTACCAAAGTTGGCACAAGAACTAGAATTTGAAACTAACTTGAGAACTGAAGAGGTATTTATGATATTTTGAATTTCTTCACTATTTCTTGCGTGGTTTTAATTTCTAAGATTTCTTACTAAGCCTTTTATTTCTGTTCAATAAGAACTGCATTTCAAAACTTTCAAAGAAACATTTTTTCAGAACTTTCAGCTGTATTCTTTTAAACAATTGGCATTGAAGTTATGTGATGTCCATGTTATTCTGTGGTAGAACCAATTCCCTTCCTTAACTGTGTTTCTTTCTATGACAGTGACATCCAAGATTGCTTTTCATTAGAATTAGTCATACTGTACACTTGCTTGTGATATTACTTGTAAAAATAGTTATATATGCCTTAACACTTATGTTTGGCAGTCAGTCACTGGTTTAGTGCTTTGAAGTGGTATACAACAAAATGAATAGAAGTGCACGTTTCGCTTGATTCAGAGTATGGTTCAGAAACTCAAAAACATCTCTAATAGGGCCACCTGGGACTTGCATAGGGATTCTGCCTTCAGTTCCAGGACAGACCACTTCAGTTTTTCTGAATCAAGCCTGAAATGCATTTCAGGAAAACCTGAGTCATCTTTGGTCTAGTGGGGTTTATTATTATTACAGTCCAGCAAGTGGCTGTACTATTTGCTGGGATAAGATGGTCCTACAGTCATTATTCACATGGCGTTGTGTCTGAGTTTACAATGTCTGGATTTGACTTAATGCTATGTGGAGTTAAATGCACTTATCCGTGCATTTTTAACATATAGCTGATCTACAGCTTGAATTAAAAAGTAAAGGAAAAAAAAGGCCCAAGTTGGGAAGGCTTCACTATACTTTGTTATGCTTTGCAGTTGCATATTTTTCTGTGTATGTGAACGTTTCTGTAATACTTATCGTGATTGGAACTCCTCTCAGAGTAGGAATTTGCACCTTGAATTCCTGAGGTTTCTCTTGAGATCTGGTTAAACTAATTTGTTCTTACTGTACCAGCTTTAACTCTGAAGTCAAGCTCATGGTATTACATTGTTCAACAGTAATATGACTAATCTTTGTCAGTCTGTTATTAATATTTGTATTACTATCTTAAGAATGCTTTTGAAGACTTACACATCATAAAACAATAGTCATCATTATGTGAGGGAGGGGAATGAAATGTATTTGTACAAGATGTCTGTCATATTTTTTGTTTTCTTTCATCTTGTGTTTAGCCACCACAGCCTGAAAGTGCAAAAAGTGAAGAAGTATATGTGGATCTTCATATTAAAGAGCTACAAAAAGGTGATTCTATAAATCTGTTTCTAGATTTGAAAAATACTTTCTCTAGAGAGATTGAATCAAAGCCCACAGAAACCTTTTGTGAAAGGCTTATAGGAGTTCATCTTGCTTTGGAACTCATGTGCGTTTGCATTTGGTCTGCAAGAAGGAGGGAGGTGAATATATCTTTTACTAGGAAGTATTAAAAGAAAGGTGGAAAGCGTTGAGTATTTAAAAAAATAATAATAATAAAGTAGACTGCTAATGTTTTATTTGACATAAATATTTGAGGGAGGAAAAAAAGTTTGCTCAGGTGAGGTACAGAAACTTCCCAAAGAATGACTTGCTTCTTTCTAAACCTAGCATGTCTTTGTTTCTGGTGTTGAGAGAAGTGTTTTGGGGATGTGACAAAAGTAAGTGCTGTATGATCAAGTCAGAATTAACAGGAAGATTTTTATTTATGTATTTACTTGTTGCTGTTGTTCTGTCCTGCTCTCCAGAAGACTAAAGTGTTTCTGGTCATCCACTGAAGTAAGTAGGTAGTCACCTCACTAGAAATCTCAGTCAACTCTACGTCTCTGCTCAGTAATTCCTTTTCAATGCATAATGTTATTCTTAAATGGAGGAAGAAAAGAAAAAGCCCTCCTTCCCAGAAACACATTATTTTAAAATGTGTTGCAGTTGTTTGGCTTTCTTATTAAATCAGAAACAAACCCGTGCTTTGTTCCCATCTTGATGGATTTTGTGCTCCAGATGCTTTACTAAGATGTTTACAACACTACCAGATGAGAGTTAATCTTCAGTTGGTGGAGTAAAAAGCAAAACTAAAATGAATTCCAGGAGGTACCAACAATACTGCTGTATAGAGTCCAAAGAGTTGAAAGATGCATTTCCTATTACAGAATGTTGCTGAAAGCATAAATTGAAAGGACGCACTGTAAATCTCACTTGTAAATTTCTACATGTATACCAGAATAACTGTTTACCAAATAGGGAACAAATTGAGTAAGGTGATACATGTGGTTGGTGTCAAGTTTTAGATTCCTTTTTATTCTTGAGGTAGGTCAGATACCTAGTTTAATTGATATTAGCATATTCTTATAGGTGGTAAGACATGCTCTGTTCACAAGAAAGAAAATGTAAATCCTGAGAATGGATTAAAAGAATGTGGTCTTCAGGACACCAGATCCAAAGGAAAACAACCAGTTTTCCTCTACTCTGAGATTTGTTCCAAGGACCTGAAAGACTGCCACTTTATATCATGCAGTTGTGCAGCAGACAATACTTACATTTTAAAATGCACAGATTGAACTGGCTGTGATAATCTTGTTTCTTGTAAAATGTTTAACAAAAATCCATTTGTTGTGTAAATCATCTTGGTTATGACACACACAGAAGAATAATACTTCATAGCTCTTCATAGAGTTTTTTCTTTCTCTTCCACCATACAATAATCTTATATTTTTATATATATACGTATATGTATATATTCATATGGCCCAACGTACGTAAAAGGAAGTTGTTTAAAAGACAAATGTGTGTCCTGTCATGAGTATGAACAGCAGACACAGTAGTTTAGTAGTCCAAGATTCCTTGGAATGTAAACAAATCATTGCTGTTTGAGTGGTTAGGATCTAGCTCTTCATTTGATGCTGCTTTAAAAATTGAAAAGATATTGTGCAACTATGCTCTATAGCCGTGCATAAATTGTTTCTAAAATATGAAGCTGTAAGAAATGAGCTGCATGTTATATAAAGTTGTACATAAATGTTTCCATTGTATTGTAAGTTTGTGTTCTTATTTCAACTGAAAGAAAAAATGTTTGGACTGTTTTAGTAGCTTTTTAAAGTAAAAATATTAATTCAGTGTCCTATGTGAATCAGATCTAAAGGATTTGTAGAGCCTTCTTATAGAACAACCTTTTTATGATTTTTTTTGTACTTATATGAAATAGCTTCAAAAGATGCAAAGGGCTCATTAGTAACTTATAATTATTTTCCAAATTAATGTGGAATGTAAAGGTAAGGCTCTGTTTTACTAGATCCAATTATAGGACAATAGAGCCTAGCAATCCAGCTACTTCTCTGTGCACTGTATCACTGGAGTCACTGCTACAGTTATGCAAGCACCAGTTCTCTGCCAAGCCCATTGTTACAGCTTAGTTTTCAGTTTTTTTTACTTTATCCTATGATGCAGCATGTAGATTTGTGATGGACAAAAGTCTGACTTACCCAAATGCTAGAACTAAATCTGAACTGAAATTTCAAAGTTGCAAGGTATTTCAAAGGTCACAGTGTCTTGATTGACTGTGTTTTAGCCTTAACGTGATTCTCAGCTATCTTATGCTTTGGGAAACTGTATTATTTGCTTTTTAAGTTTGTCAAATATGGTTAGAGAGGTGATTAATGTGCTTGGGTGAATCATATTTCCAGTAGTGAAAATAAGTAGCGTAAGTTTCAGGTACTTTAGAGCCCTTTCAGAGAGGCAAAGTAGAAAATACTATCATACTTTGCTATTGCTGAACATTTCTGATTTTTTTTTTTAATTATTTTTAATAGATTCACTGCAGAAGAATAGTGCTATAGAAAGAGAAACTATTCACGTAAGATTTATTTAATTTACTCTGTTTATGCTGTTTTCTTCTTGCTTGCATTTACTTCTATTTACATTAAATATTCTTTAAAAGAAAAATACTGTTTCTTATATAAGCAGAGCCTATGTATATTGAGACTGTGCAGCTGTGTACATTGATGCCCAATTACTCTTTTGAATTTAGTAAATAAATCTTGTCTTATTTAACAGTCTATGACTATTCCACGATTGTTAGCTGATAGAAAAGCTTAATTGTCCTCCTTGAGAACAGAGGAAAAAAATAGCTATTATACTGGGGACTTGAGTCAGAACTAGAAAGCTGTTGTTTTGATGCAGTCCACTGCAATCTTTAAAAAAAAAAACAAAAAAAAAAAACAAAAAAAAACATGGAGGCTGTAATTGTAATTATAATGAGGATGATTAGGAAAGTTGCAATACCAAGTTTTTCTTAGGGAGCAGAAACAAGATATTGAACACAGATGACAAGTAAAAAAAATGTTTGTGATTTCTTTAACTTGAATTGTAATTTATTATATATATATATATATATATATATATATATATATATATATATATATATATATATATATAAAATATTATAATTATATATTATATATATATTATATATAATATTATAAAATTGAATTGTAAATTATATATATATATAAATTTTGCCATATTCTAATGCTGGTTGGTTCTGCTTTGGTTCTAGTAAGGCATCAGTTTTGATCCTGCATATAGGAGACAGTCATTATTTTAAATCTGAAAATATTTGGTGCAAGTTGCTATAATACATTGCTTTTACAGCACATGGTTGGATGCCTAATTAAAACTAAGCCCCTTTTCATTAAAAAGATCAATTAAAAAAATCTGAAAATGTGACAAACCAAAAGTTCTTTCAAGATAATGGTAACATTGTTTGTTCTGTGAACAAACTGCTTTTATAATACCACTACCTTTCATTTTGGTACGTGTTTTATTTAGAAGTAGCTAGTAGCAATAACTTTTTCCCTTCTGGGGGGGAGGAAGGTGAGGACTTACATTTCTTTGTATTTTATTCATAGGTGGAAAACCTGGTCACCCAGATAACTGAAGAGCATCAACCTAGTGTAATAGAATGTAAAACTTCAGGAATAATGGATAAAGAAAAATGTAAGTGATCCAGAACTACACAAATATGTATAAAGCCTTTCTGCTGCAAAAGAAAGTCCTGCTGTGATCAGTTCATACAGTTCTCTTTCGGAGGAAAGAGTGGAGTGGGGAATTCCAAAATCCAAAGCAATTAATCTTTTTTTGTGAAAACAGCTCAATATATTTGATATAACTTAGCATTTCTATCAATGTATGGTGACAAATTCAGTAGTACACAGAAGAGTTTTATAGTAGCTTTTTTAATCATGGAACAATTTATTTTTAATCTATAAATGATAAAATTAGTAAATATTTAAAAAAAAAAAACGGAGGAGGAGTATAAAACTGAAGAAAGCTGATCATCAGGGAAATATCTAGCCATTCACTGAACTTTGTGAGGCTGGTTTTTTCCTACTGTTAGACTGGGAGGACTGACATCTTTGTCTAGAATCAGGTGAGAAGGAAGGTAGTCCATTGAATTGCCTAAATAATATTTAAGTTAATCTATTCATTTAGACTTTCTGTTAACATAATTGTTACGGGTCTATGTAATATCTATTCAACCTCTGCTCTTAACTGCAGGAAAGACTTACTGCAAAAAACCTTACTATAAGTTTTTTGTGCTTTTTTTGTGTTTTTTTTTCTGCATCAGAACAACGAAAAAAGATGCATTAGGCTAAGTGATATTGTAATTTCTGTGATGACTCTTTTTATTCTGCACCTAAGAATGTTGATTTCGTAAAGTGTGTGACTGGAAACCATGTGGTATTCATTACAGTGTACCTCATAGCACTACCTGCTTTTTTTGATTGATTTGAAGATAAGATTCATGTTGAAATTTGACAGATATCATATCAAGAAATTAAAAAAAAAAAAAAAAAAAAAAACAAGAAACATGGAATTCTTTTATGTAATTTTTTATATTCCTTTACCAAGAGAGGGTAGCCTAACTTTCCGTTCATAGCTTTGTAATTAAGATGTTGCTTTTCGATTTAAAAAAAAAAAAAAAAATCTTTGCAATAGCGTGCTGGTATAAAAAGCCATATAAAATCTGACAGGTGAACTGTTTGAATTGTTGTTTTTACAGCCAGCCAGCTGATTGCTCAGGATGTAGGAATGGATGATGATCCAAGTCAGTGTTCCAGAACAAAACCTAGTAATATCAAGGTATTTTTGAGAATGTTTTTCTTTTTTAATTTTGTGTAATTGTAACGTGAATAAGACTTCAGTGTTCATTTCCATAGCAGTCTATTTTAGTAGGTATTTTATTTTTAACTGTTAATTACTCTTACATTGTGTTAAATAGAAAATGACTATAGAGTGATACTCAGTTTTCAGGAAGTACTAAAAAAAAAAAAGTAGATTTGTTGTTCTATGAAATGTCTATATAATACATCTTTGATGGATTGTGGGCCAATTTGTACTGTAGTTAAGAGCTTAGGATCACGTGAAGTACTACAGGGTTCCATCTGCCCAACAAGTTCACCATCTTGATGGTTGTACTGATCTGAGATCTGCAAAATGTTATCAGACTTGACCTGAATTCTGTATTTGCACTTCCCCTCTGAGTCAGAACAGGTACTTAATGAAAAATAATCTTCCTTTTAAGAGAATGTACAGAATGTTTTGCTTTATCTCACCTATTGATTTTGATTAAGGTTCTCGGCATCGAAGTTTTCAAGAGACACTATAAAATCTTGATGAATAAAATAACTGCTTTTTTTCTAAATGCAAGTAACTGACTGTAATCCTTAATTTGTAGTAAGATGCTCTGTTTCAAAATAATGCAGGAAATTACTTCATGTGATGCAGCCAAAGTCTCTGAAGAAGTTGTTGTAACACATACACCTCCTGCAAGTACTGTGGAAGAAAAAGGTAATGAAAGTAAAGAATCTGCAATTTACTGACCCCGTACTGAATGCTAGCATAATATTTGAATGTTTCTGAGAGCAACGAGAAATCAAATCCCAGCCAAGTAGTTGCATAAGTTCTGTAGTTGCATTCTGTTCCTGCTATCAAATAATGCATTATTCTTAATTCCTTTAATAGTGAGAGTAAAGGTGATGTTCCTGCTGTGGAGATAGCTTGACACAGATAAGGAGTTATTGGGGATATCATGCATCTGCTGCATTGTGCAGTCTGGGAAGCCACTTGCAAGTAAACAATTGGAAAAGGATATAGAAAGTTCAGGACATGGGCAAGAACTTCTAACTGAAGCAGTAATAAGAAGAGAGTTGTTCTAAGAAAAAATCATGACAAATGCACCATCAAAAACAGTCATGTTTATGTAGGAAAACCAACCAGGAAGGAGTGTACGAGTTAAGCTGTTGTAGTTTACTTTGTAAAAGCACTTTAAAAAAGAAAAAAAAAGTGTCATGGCCACAGTACTTATATTGACTTGTATGCAACTTCATTCTGTCTTTCTGTTTTGTATTAACAGTTGTGCGCTCTCTGTTGAAAAATCTGAAACTGTTTAGCAGTGAGCTTGTATCCTCAGGTTACTGTTTCAGAGAATGTGTGAGGAAATTAAACAGTTGTTTGTTGAACTTTGTTTTAACTTAATTTAAAAATCACTTCTGAATCATCTAGTGTTAAGGAAGCATTCTGGTAGTCCAACATACTGTTGCTATGAGATGGATGTTTATAGGGAAGTTGAATTTGAGGCCGTAGAATGATACAGTACTTCTAGTGCAGGATTGTGGCTTATACCTTTTACTCTGTCTAATAAAATAAAGATGCACAGTTGCTCTTTTTTTTTTTTATGTGCATGGGAAGATGAATTTACCACTGAGCAGGAAATGTTTGAAAAGACGAAGCAGAGTCTAGAATCAAACGAAAATTCTGTAGAGGTGAGTGTTATTCATGTTAACTAGTTGAGATAATGTTGGTTCAGACAGAAAACAAGTACTTTGTATTTTGCTGACAGCAATACTAAAATTCTGATTCAACCAGTGCATAAATAGCTGTAGAAATTTTGGTGAGTTTTCTTTGATACTCTAAAGTGCCAAAGGCTCTTGTAATTATCTGTCACAAAGCATATGATGCACCATATGACAGTGGTAGTTATTAATGTAGCAGTAACTTCCTTCCTGCATTTAACGATGCTTACAAATTGTATATAAAATAACTGTATAGAATTGTATACAAATCATGTTTCCTGGAAGCTTCATAATTGACGTCTGGACAGTTGTATCACTTCATCAAATCCAAGCTGGCTGTACAAAAATATTGTCATTCAAAAACTTTTAAGCTCTTTTTTGTTATCTTCTAACCATATACTTGTGATATTCTGCAGTGGTGGTTGTAAAAATCTATCTGAACATACGTTGAAAATAAAATTGTTGTCTGAGTCTAGAAGTGAACACAGTTATAGAGACTTATGTTTTGTGGCTTGTTTTTATTTTTTTCCCTCTACATTGAAAATGGAAGAACTTTTAGAAGTTTAAATTGCTACATATGTAGGCTCAATGCTTGAGTAACCAGTAGGGAAATCAGGAAACCTCTAAATTTCTGTAAACGCTGAATGAGGCACTTAACTCTCTTTCATGTAAAGGGGAGCAATGGTTTTGTTATTGGAAATACTCAGACCATCTTCATTACTTGTAGGTGTCCTTAATACCTTAAGCTTCAACAGCTTCAAAGTAGGGAGCTTTTTTTTTTTCTCCTCCTTCAAACTAAAGGCCTGATGTATGTAACGAGCTTCACAAATCTGTGCATTGAGATAATTAGGATGCTGACTGTTAAATAGCACTACCTCAGCTGTTACAAGATGTAGCCTATACTATCTAGAAGAAGAAATCAGGTTCTCTTAAGACTGAAAAAACATCATGAGATGTACAGGAGAAGGTTAGAAGCATTTGTTAAAAGAGGTGATACAGTTGATAGGGGTGCAAAAGGCATTGTGCCTGAGGACAGCCACTGAGAATTTTGCATAATCAGAAGTTTTATTGTTTTTTTTTTTTGCTTTGTCAATGAATTTTATGAAAAACAATGTCTATTCATACAAAACCTGTCTCACCTATGTTATATTTCTAAACAGACACGGACTATTTCTGCTCGTATCACATTATGTTGACAATAGTCTTTATATTATATTGTCCCAATAGTTGTAGTAACTGAAATACTTTACTTTTTATAGGATAATCAGCCTGTGATAGTAAAACGGAAGAGAGGAAGGCCTCGTAAACATCCTGTTGAAGATGTACAGCCTGGTGGTGGTGGTAAGTAATTCATAACACTTGTGTGGAGAAAGAGTAAAAATAGTAACATTCAAGTTCTGAATTCATATTTCTTCCCTCAGGTGGGGAGTCAAAAGCTGATATGAGCACTGGCAATGTAAGTGCCTTTATTTTGTTTGGGTGCGTTTAAGCATGAGATCCATTATTCTGTTTTAACAGGTAACAATATTCAGAAACATTCTATAGCAAGCTTGATAACTGAATTCACACAAGCATAATAAAACTATAAAAACTAAATCCTGACATAACAGGGTTTACAAGCAAAATAAACGATTGAGTCTGAACATGGCAAATAACAGGATTAGTCTTAGTACAGCGTAGTTACACTGTCTAGCACTATACTTGCAAGCAGGATGAAATTCTGATCACATGCACATGTCTTTTAGTTTGTGCTGTGAATAAATTTGACCTAATGATCAAGGATGACTTAATGTAGAAAATTAAGGCTCTTGTTTTTACTGAACCTATTATAATAACAGAATATAGTAGCTCTTAACATCTTTAAAATAAGCTTGTACTATCTGTATTACACTGTATACGGTTAATTCATAAGACAGAGACATGCTGGTAGTAAGTTAAGCACTCATAAAACAACTCAGTCTTCTAAAGCTCAGCAATATCTTGATTTCTTAAGCCATGAGCCATAAGTCACTGCTAAATAAGTATTCTGTAGAAAGTTGGGTTACAGCACTGTGATCAAGCATGGATTGAGCAAAAAATTCTTGCATAAAAAGAGGTAATAATTAAAAACTAAACAAAAAAGTTGTATTGAAACTTGTGTGTTCTGCTTGCTTGCCTGATAAGGTACCTGCTGGCCTGGTTGTCAAAAGTCTTGGGAATTTACCTAGTCTATAAATAGCAGGTATTCTGCCCATGTTTATTCTGTCCTTGCAGTATTTCAGGCAGCCCGCTCAGGGTCCTGTCCCTTTTACAGGTCTGGTACAGTTTTCTGTCTGAATCAATTTTCCTAATCAGTATCTTTCAATATTTCTTCAGTGAAATGTAATTGTTTCGGCTTTGTTTGTTTTGTTCCGAATAAAAGTTAGAGCTAACTTAAAATCCCCTCTGGAATATATATGCCTTTACACAATGCTGAAACTGAACTGTCTTGTTCTAGTTGACCATTTTAAAGGTTGTTTACTTCCCACTGATGATGGGTAGTTGTACCAGGCAGCTACAGGCCGGCTTCAGGAGGAGCAGTATTTAGTCTTCATCTGAGAAAATGGTACTGCAAGACCACATGCTGTCTTTGCAAGACAGTCTTCTCAGGCTGCTTTGAGAATGTGTTACTACTTCAGAGATGACATAGACATCTTAGTGTAGTCATTCAGTGATTAAAGCAATTGGATTTTAGTAAGAGCCATCATAGGAGATCATGTAGTTGTAACTGACTTTTTCTGTGTTCTGAATAAATACAAAACTCTCGTGGCTATTTGTAATTTGTAAATCTGTATGTGTGCTCACATAAAATGACTGCACTAAGCTTTTTGTATCACTGACAATTAAGTTTTCAGAAATGTATTTAACTGAAACTACTTTTAAGTTAGTGTCTATTATTGTAATGACTTCCTTTGTCAATTACTCTGTCAGGTTACTGAAACTATTGTCATTTCATTTGTTTGGAGGGTAACTAGGTGCCAACTTTCTGCCTGTTGATTAGAATGTTCATTTTTTTTCTGAGATTGCAGATATTTACATATATATATGAATGGAGTTTCTGTGTTTATGTAATACAAATATGGATTTTTCTGATTTGTCTTCTTTTTTGTTTCTAGCTGCAATTTCCTACCTCTGCAAGTAGAGGAAAAAGTCCTCAAAGAGGTAAGCAAGCCATGAGAGAAATCCAAGGGGGTGTTCTAGAATATCAGATGAGTCCTTCTTAAAGATTGTATTTTAAAATACATATCAGAGAGGAATCTAATTATGTTCAGTTAATTACATTATCTGTGGATATGAATTCAAAGAGGTAAGTGGCAGCTTGAGGGGCTATTTCTTTCCTCTATCACAACTACTATAAAATCTTTAATAAGATGATTGCTTAGCTCCATTGGAAATACTTTTATTGTTACAAGCTGAAGTCAAATCAAAAGAGATTTTTATATTTCTCTTTCTCATTCACACACCTGTCATTTGTAAGAGGTAAAATTGTGATGAATTTTAAGCAGCGTAATTTAATTACAGATAAGTAATCTGTACTGCACTAGTTGTTTACATCTTTTTTAGTAAAAGCCATTCATAAATATATTTTAATATCCCCTCAGGAAGCTGAAAGGAAGTTGAAAAATGGCTTATAAACAAATACAAACATTCATGCCCTTTTAACTTGAAGTTGTTCTGCACACAGCTTTACAGTAGACGCATTCACATGCATAGTGGGAAGTGAAGTTTTCAGTCAGTGCAACTCATACAGTTGGAAACAACTGGTTTCTAGAGGCAGCATCCTACTTTAACAGTTCTCTTGTGTAATTAGTAGTGGAAAAGGACTTCTGTGGAGAACTCTTCTTGTGTAAGTAGAAACAACTGACAGTAGGCTTGAACCTGAAATTATTCTTGCACTAATTGCTGCTGAAAAGTTGATATGGCTTTTGTAATTATTGCTAGTTGTTTTTATACTCAAGGTAAAAGTACAACCTTTTCAGATGCTAGGTGAAGATTATGTCTGTTAAGGAAAAACATGGCTTGTAGTTAAATTGTCTTCTATCACAGGGTATTTTGCTATGCATTTGCCAACACCTACCAGAATTTTAAATACCTGCCTTCAGTACATCAAAGAATTAATAAATTTTTTCAATATGTTAATTAGACTTATTTTGTGTAAAACACAGTGTACTGTTCTTCATTTTATTGTGCTTCTTCATCAAATAGTTGCACACTTGTGCTTTATTTCATTTGTTTCTGTGTAAAAGGTTTTTCCTGTAATTTGGACAACATAACTTCAGAGGACATGTGTGTGAGTTTAAGAATACGCCTCTGCTTTGAGACCTCTGTTTTGATACACCAAATTGACATTCTTCCGTATTTGCTCTGTTGGTCTAAGCAGTGATGAATTTAGAGTTTTTGGCCTTATTTTTAGCTTTCAGAAACAAAAATAGACAGCAATTTTGTGGCATGAAAAAGTTTTAAAGACGGTATAAAAAAACCTCCATGTTGTTTAGGATACTTCTCTCCTTCAGTGTCTGGGGATTTTTATCATTGCGATATTGCAGATCACTCTATTTGAAAAACTTCAAACTTTATAAAATCATCTTTATTACCGTAGAATTGAGGTAACAATGGTAACCATCTGTTGGAGAGAGAGGCCAGCTTGAGACAACATGCTTTGTAGAGTTCATAAAATTATTTCAGTGTGCACAAGCCAGTCTGTAAGAAGCATTGGATTGAAAAACCAGGCTTCTTCAACAGAGAAATTTAACTAATTTGTATGCCAGGTATTAGTCAGGTTTAAATGGTCCCTTGTTGAGCTACAGCCATCTCGGTGCTTTATTGTATATATTGCAAAGCATTAGAACTGCTTGCCCAGAGGAGCTTTATAATTTCTAGTTTTAGAGACTTTTCAGAACTGCATTGAACAAGATCTTGAGCAGTAAGATCACATTTTGAGTTTAGCTGTGCACTGAGCAAGACTGGTATAGATGACCTCCAGAGACGCCTTCCAAGCTAAATCCTTCTTGATTCTGCTGTTGGTTGACAGTAAATAAGATAGATACGTAACTTTTGCTTCTCCACTTAAAAAAAGAAAAAGGGAAAAAAAAAAAAAAGTATGTGCAACAAAGCAGTAAATATAGCATCAAGCATATGAAAGCTTCACTGCTTTAAAAAAAATAAATCATTGTTGTCAGTCTGTATATAACAAAATGCGAGAAAGGCAAATTCTAGTTTAGGAACTATAGATGTTTTCTGACTTTCTGTGATGTTTATGCAAACTTGTCAACATTTGAAAGAATTCCTTTTAAAACTGATTAGTAAAAGATTTTAAGTTCAGGATTCAGTTTTCTTCTTTCTTTTCTAGGTACAGACATATCTAATAAGAAAGAAACAGCAAATGTAAGTGCAGGCGATTTAATTTGTAAGTCTATATGCAGTGTGTAATGAAAAATGTCTGTCTTTTATTAAAACTGTTCTTGTCTTGCTTGCTTCCATTTTATTTCTTCAGGAAGATGAAGCTGGGAAAGCAGAGATGACTGTGCGTAAAAGGGGAAGAAAACCCAGGCGTTCTCTGGTTCAGGCAGAGGAAACTGGTAAAAAGAAGAAACTGTGCTATTCCTAACAGAATAAAAAGATATTACTGTGCCTTTCTGTATACTGATAGCAATAAGATAAGCTTTATTCAATTTTTCCTTTCTTGAGGAAAAATCATTGAGTTACAGCTAGTGTAAATATTATGTAAATATGTGTAAATTGCTGTAATCTCATGTCAAAATTGCTACATCCCAGATGCTTCCATAAAGCCTCATGAATTTTCTATGAATTCTGGCTATGAGCTGCATAAGTAAACTGTTGCAAATGTGTTAACAAGATTAAGTCAAACAAGTGTGAATTAAAAACATTGAAAGCATAAAGGAAATGGAAAATTACTTGCTTAAAATGGGATTTGTGAATAGAATACCTTTTCTAAACTAAGTATCCATATCCTTTTGGAGGGCTTTTGGAAAATTATAGCACATGTGTAAAATTTTACATGGACAGAAATGCTGGAGCCAGAAAGAAAACGTCGGAAATTAACATCTTCTGAAGAGGAGATAAGAGAGCAGGAGGAAGGTGACGAAGAAGACAATGAGGAAGATGATGAGTCCACAACTAGACCAGCCACGAGACTAGAGGCTCAAAGGTAACTCATTGTAGAGTCACAGATATTTTTTGCTACATTATTCTCAGTTGTGGATTCAGGTTTTCTTTGCAATTTGTTTTGATTGAAACTTCCCATATAATGTTGGATCTAATTCTAGCATCAGGAGATTTTTTTTTTCTTTCAATAATGAGGAATGGAAAGTCTTGTTAGAAGCGGAATTTTAGTCTTTGTATGACAGAGGATAGCTGTTATTCTAATTGTGAATAACAAGGCAGAAGAGGCAGTGTTTTGCCTCAATTCAGCATTGCTAGGAGATGAGAAAGTGTTAGGGTAACAAAAGACATGCTTAAAATGTCAGAAGAACTGATCCTGTTGGCAATCTTGCATCTCGGTGATGTCTCGGAAAATGGGTTTGAGCATTAACTAACGGGTTAAAAGGGACTTGACTGCAGTTCACCATTTGGCATTTGGAGTTGGAACAAGGCAAAAATATAATTTTCAGTGTCAATTTCTTTTTCAAATATTAGCCCAGCTAAATACAATATGCAGTACTCTAGGATTTCATCTATATTTTAGTGAACTGCAGGCTCAGGAAAAAAAAATCAAACTGTGAAAGATTAGTGTGGTACCAAGAAACCTGCTTGCAAGAAGCCATTCTTTATCTGTACTTTGTGTGCAAAAAGGCAGGCTAAGGAAGTGTAGCAGAGGTCATCCTCTTGACTAAAACTTTGGAAGTTTACCACTTTGTGAACAGCAGTTCTGTTGTGGTCTAACTGTTAATTCTGAAATTTGTAATAAAAGTAAGACATTAGTATTTTCATTCCTATTGCTTGTGGAAGCATTTACTTTGTATTTATAAATCTTCTTGTTGGTCTTGTTTCTCAGATTTCCAGTGCTAACTTTCTGGCTGCAACAGAACGAAGCATCTCTATCTGAAAGTGCCACAAATATTTTGTGTTTCATAAGTAGCATTTGGGAATAGTTTAATGGAAGGAGATGTCTCTTTATTTTCAGCTTTACTTAGGTCAGAAAACCTGATAATTCAGCAGTCTGGCTTGTGAACTATGAAATTTATTGCCAGTAATCACTTTTTCATATTTTTGAACTGATGAATACTGAAGCCATGGGTGTTTATGTAGCAGAATTATTGCAGATTTTGAACTGCAATTTTTGTTGTTCCACAAATACTATCAATAACATAGCCAATTTTGATTTTACATTTGCTATGGAGGCACACAGCTCTGCTTATCATTTTGTGTCTAAAAGCATGCAAATGGTATTTTTCCACCGTTTCTTTTGGCGACTTTGATTTATATGTTGCAAATACTGTTCAGTCTTAGTTTTCTGCACTTGGAAAAGTATTTTGTTATATACACATTCATCATTCTTTTTTTATTACAGAATGCAGTCCAGCAAGCCAACCACTCGTGCGACTTCTAAAGGCAGCAGTCCGAGTTCAGTTTCTCCCAGAAAACAACAGAAATTATCAGCAAAAAAGAGATCTGCAAGTGATACAAAAATTAACAAATCTCCTCCGTCAACACAGTAAGTATGAAAGTTAAAGCCACTTTTATTATTTGTTTTGGAAGCAGCTACATTTAGATGTAAAATGCTAGTTCAAAATCTGAACATCAGTCTTGCTTTGTTCTGTTCTTTTGTATTATGTAAAAGCTTTCAAAGGATTTTCTTCTGTTTACGTTTTTTCTTCCTTTCTTCAACATTTGCAAGACTAGACTGTGTGTGTGTGTCCTTGGGAAGTTCTTAGTTTCTTTTCTGAAAATGCTGTTAAGCAGTATTTTAACTGAATTATTTTAACTTTTCCTGAAAGTAGGAGGTGGGAAGAGCATCTGTAGTTCAGGTTAAAGCAACATATGTCCTTATCCTAATGCTTGAAGATATTTCCAAGATCAGGTTATAAGAAAGGAGGAACTTCTGAATCGTTACATCAATGTACTTCCATTTCCCTCCTTCCTTGGTACACTTACTAATTTTTAAAGTTGAGATCACTATTTAAAATCCCAAGGGATCAACAAATGCAATGCTCAGTTGCTGTTTGCCTTGTAGTTTATAGTCAAACAGGCTATACATCAAATACATTGTTGTGATTCATAGTGGAGACAACAGTGTTTTTAGTGTCTGGAACTGTGGCAGATGTGCATCATGCATTGATCAGCTGCCACAGTTCACCTGACATTAATTATTCAGCATTACTATAAAGGGTTTTAAGCTGTGCACCTGAAAGAGAGTGGGCTTATATAGATGTTTAATTGGAGGTAAGGGCATGTGATGTCTGCCCTTTATTCCCTGTTGTGCATGCAAGTCTTAAGCCGCTTTTGCTCTTTTTCTGTCTTCGTGTGAGGGAGTAGCAGGTGGAATATAGTTAACTACACTGTTCTGATCCACAAATCATTCCAGAAGAGAGGAGGTAGGAGTGCTCTAGCCCCATATTCTACATTTGAAGCACTTTCCAACACGCAGAGCTAGTATGCAGTACCCCACTAAGATGTGATAGGAGTGTGCAAAGTCTCCCTAGGGTCTTTGCAGCTCTATGAAGATCTAACAGTAAGCTTTTAAATAATATATTCTCATAATTCATCAGACATGAGCACTTAAGTCCATCAACTAAACAGGATTGTGCCTGACCACCCTTCTTGTTTTCCAGCTGCTACCATTGTTAAAATAATTTATAACTGTATTTATTTATTTATTTATTTATTGTAGGCAAAAGGTGCAGTCTGCAAAGCGTAAGAGAGAAGGCAGCCCAACAGCAGTACGAAGAAAAGGCCAGCAAAAAACAGAGGAGACACCAGTGAAGAAAGCAAAGCGATAATCTCTGCCAGCTGGTACTGTTTGTGGAGGAGTCAAAAGGAGGAAAAAAAAATCTGTGCTTCTATTTTTTTTAAAGCAAAGGGATTTGCACGTGCTTCTTTCAGAGCTCTAAGTTAATCGATGCAGTACTTTTAAGTTACATTTTAAACAGCTTTATAAACTATTGTTTATACAGAATATTATGTACATTTATTTCAGATGGAAAAATAAGTTTACTTTGTATCTGAATGAAAAACAAAGCAGTTATATATTTTATCACTGACTTGGAAAGTTGGGGATACCCAATGTGACATGCTAATGCAGATGCTTCCAACTCCTGAGACACCCCAGGCCTACTAATACACTTTGTACATAAACTTGTAAAAATAGGTTGTATTTTACTCTGTGTATGAATCTAATCAACAACGGACATCTTATTTATTATATGGAAAGCATTGGTCTGTAAACTTTAGTATATACTGTAGGCTTTTTTAATTATATATTTTACATTCTATGCAGACATCAGTAGGAAACTTCACTCCCCCAGAGCTGTCTAAAAATCTGAAGTTCTCTAAAATGCACTCAGACAGTTGGTAAAACATTTTTTTCGCATGCATCGCAGTAGGCTAGCATAGTGAAAGCAACTGGGCTCCTTTCTCTTCATGCGTGAGAAACAAGAAATTTAAAGTATGATCTTAGTAGATTATATTTCTCATTTGTGATTTTACTACCAACCTTGAGAAACAAATAGCATTAGGTGAGGTTTATTTGAGTCAGCCAACTCTAGCCTGAAATGGAGCAATTTTATTTTGCAACTAAACACCCGTTCTTTCAGAATTTGTCTTTTTCAACAAAGAGGGACCCACTGAAATGAGACATCACTTCTCCTCAATGTAGAGCTTCAGCATTTTATGTTACATTTTATACACAGGTATTGAAAATTGAACCTGGTATTATTGCCAGAATCTTTTTTTAATGTATATTTACTCTGGTAAGAGCAAATGTTCAAGTGAAGTTGTATATAAAGTTCAACTTTTCTTATGATCAAATGTGTCTCTTGTAATGATGTGATGAGTTGCCAAACAATCTGAGATTATTTTAAGTGTTCTGTTCATATTCTGGTTTATAATTACAAAGGGTTCAGGGGAGGGTTGGAATTCTCCTTTTTTTTCCCCCCCTCCCTTTTGTGGGATGGTTTAGGTTTTTTTGTTTGTTTTTGTTTGTTTTTGAACTTGTTGTAAGGCAGATGTTTCCATCAGATATTCTGCTTGGTTTCTTACTGAAACTTTTATATAAAAATTATAAAATGTTTGCCAAAAATCTGAGTTGCCATATTTTATTACCCTTTAACCATATTGCTGTGGAACTTGTTTGTACAGATACTCTTGGTTGGAGCTATTTCTGTAATTAATGCTGAGTCTGATTAATGTCTTTTAATTATTCTGCATACACTTGTATGTCAGGTCTATTAACAGCAGGGAAAAGACTTAACAAAAAGACCAAGCCTAGTGTGCTATGGAAGCGGATGAAAACAGACAGAATTACAAGCTGAGCTTTTTTGTTTTTTGTCTC
This sequence comes from Chrysolophus pictus, assembly GCA_037305975.1. Lineage (NCBI taxonomy): Eukaryota > Metazoa > Chordata > Aves > Galliformes > Phasianidae > Chrysolophus > Chrysolophus pictus. Next base: position 9,272 of record JAYKPI010000077.1, on the reverse strand, counting down.
TTCTGTCCCCCCCTACTGGGGTTTTCACAGCTTTTATTTGGAGTCCTCTACATCTCTTCCAGTTTCCTTACATCTGGATTCAGTAGTGAGATTGCTCTGGCAGTTCCTAACAAACTGCCCACTGCACTATATGTGACTGTAATTTCTTCTTCTCTCTTCCTGCTGGTAATGCTTCTCCTGCCATAGTGCAGACCATATGTGCTTTTTTCACTGGCAGTTCTTTTCTCATTGCTTTTGGTGATATGTTAAGCTCCTGCTTAAGTGTCAAAGCCTCCTGACTGTCTTTTGCCTAATGAGTAGAGAAACACAACCTTGAAGATCAGTGACATCTGCGTGGTTCAGAAGTTGGGCTTGTAGTCTGACTTGAAACTTGATGTATGTAAAAAAGCAACTTTTACAGCACAGAAGATTTGTAAAATCACTGTTAAATCACAGCAGTTTCATAGGAGAAGTTATTTTCTTTTTTTGTTACTTGGACATGGAGAAGGTAGTATCCACTGTGCTGAAGAGCTGAGCTGCATTTGGAAAGAAGCATGGCTAAGGTATTAGTTGCTAATGTAATTGTATTAAGTTGTAGAAGACAAATCAGGTGCTGAGTAGAAAGTAGAGGTGGCAAATGCATTCCTACCCTGTGTAACTTCTTGAGAGTTTGAGTAGGGGGAGAAACTGCTTTGTGCTGTGAGAGAACAGTGACGCTAATGCGCTTCACAGTGCGGCTCTACCCTCCTTTGCCTACTTCAGTGTGAGGACACAGCTGCCCTGAAACCCCAATCAATTTATACAGTGCTTGGCTTCTTTTAGTGTTACAGGGCCTGTTTTTTCTTCCAGCTCATTCTCCTGAAACTGTTTCATTTTGCTGGATACTGTAACGCTGACTGAACCAGAGATCTTGGTGGAAGATGGAGTTCAGCCTCCTGCTGAGTTTTACGGAAGGAGAACTTGTGTCCTGCTCACCAGCTCTCAGCTGTCTGTTAGCCAGAGGACTTGGCAAGCTGTCAGGATCTCTTCATATTTTCTGGCATGTGCTTCACTGTCTTCAACCTAAAGCTCTATGGGTTTACGCACTATATAGGTTTTAAATCACCTAAGTGGATTGAGGGGGGATTGTTTTTTTAACTAACTAAAGGATCATCAGTAAAAGTTCGTTTGCAGTTGTCACTTTTTGATGAGGTCTGGCAGGCTTGTGGCTCTTGCAACTGATGAAATTTCCAGCTATAGCCTGATCCAAAGTCAGTAGGTGCACTCAGCAGCTGAAGCAAGGCTTTTGCTGATGCTGGCAGCTCTATGAATGCCTCAATTTTCTATTCCAACAGTGTCTCTAATAGCACATCTCCTTCTTAGGTGTTTTTAAAGCTGTGACATAGATCCCAAATACACACGTCCACTGTTTCTTGCCTAAGTCTGCTTGATGCAAGTCCAATACAGGCTTGAATGACAGTATTAAAAACAGTCAAATTCTGATTTCTGATCAAGTGCTGTAATGGGAAAAGAATTTTCTACCCCAGATTTCTGCCACTCCTTGCTTTTGGAAGAGGTGGTGGGACCTGTGTGGTTCAGTCACTGCCCTGAAGCTGGGATGTGCTGAGTGACCTCTCTATTTCCTTCCAAAGCAGCGTTTGATTTCCTTGGAACTGTACCTGTTTATATTGTAAAGAGTAAATTTAGCCGGTCCATTTTAGCTCTCTTCCCATTAAAGCCATTCCACGTGAAATGTTTCTAGTTTTAAGGTGTAATGTAGACATCCTAATGAAGTAAGCTGAGTGCACATTCCATAGTCTGTATACCTACTCCAAGCTCTTGATTTTGGAGATGCCTGATATTGCATCCATGATAATCAATATTAGCACTCAGTCATTTCTCATACCAGTTCAGAAGGCTCTTATCTTCGTGACTTCAACAGCCTTCCTCTTGCCTGCAGCTGCATTTCAGAGGAAACTGTCCATGTCAGCCTTCTGCAGGTTTTGGCAGCCTCTTAAAGATGCTGTGCTTGCTTCTTCCAATAGACTCCTTGTCCCAGCTGTGGATGTCACGCTCCATTACTTCCATCAGCTCCTCAAAAAATCTAGGCCTGCCTCAAGCAGGGTGTTTTTCTACTAAAGCATAAAAGTTTAAACACCAAGGAAATTCCATTTGTATTCTGGTCTTTATTTCTGGATTCTGATGTTTCACCAAATCTCCTCTAAAGGCTGTTTCTGACTTAAATCCCTTCTCCAAGTCTCAGTTTTTTAGCTCTTACACTTCCTGGCTTCATAGGAAAAAAAAAAAAATCTCCAAAAGTAAAGCAAAATAAAAGCAAACACAGTTGAGGGAGTTACTAGATAACTTTATTTAAAGCCAGGAACAAAACATTTGCCAAATAACTTGAGAAGAAAAATGTGATTTGAAATGGCCACAGTGTAGAAGGGCAGGAAAAGGTCTCTGGAACTGAGTGTGCAATTAATTAGTTGAGGGTGTGACTTAATGGTCAGAGCAGCCAGTGCAAGGCACCTTTCACCTTCTCTCCTCTTCTCCCGGTAACCAGTGCCAGTGCTGGGTTGTACACTCACAGCCTGCTTGGTTGGGAAGCCTGAAAAGTTCTAATGTTTCACATCACTACACCAGCTGTTGACAAGGCTGTGTCATAGGGCTGAGATGTAGAAATCAGCCTTCTGTTGTAGCATAGGTTGGTCACCCAGGTGCACCATTGGCTCTCACATGCATAGCTCTTTGTCAAATAATTATAGGTTCAGAGAATCACAGAATAGCTTAGGTTGGAGGGGACCTCAAAGATCACAGAATCACAGAATTGCCAGGGTTGGAAGGAACCTCAAGGATCATGAATCTCCAACCCTTCTGCCACATGCAGGGCCACCAGTCATCCCACCTAATGCTAGACCAGGCTGCCCAGAGCCCCATCCAATCTGGCCTTGAACACCTCCAGGGATGGGGCATCCACAACCTCTCTGGGCAGCCTGTTCCAGTACCTCACCACTCTCTCTCTAAAGAATTTCCCCCTGACATCCAAATCTACTAGTTCTAATCCCCTGCTATGAGCTGATTGGCACCCACCAGCCCAGGCTGCCCAGAGCCTGTTCAACTTGACCTTGAACATCTCCAGGGATGAGGCATCCACAGCTTCACTGGGCTGCCTACTCCCGTGCTCCACCACACTCTGAGTAAAAAATTCTCCTAATTGGTGTGTAAATGCACAACGAGCTACGTTGTGGGTTGTATCCTTCCCTAGTGACAGTGCATTTGGGCTTCCTGTAAGAAGCACAGATTATCCAACCTAGTTAGGGATCCTTGATATATACCATGTGTCAGGAAGAAGGCATACGATAGTTGAAAGCTGAAGACAATTTTGGAATGGCTGTAATTTGCTGTGCTTATCAGTAGTGCAGGTCCTCCAGCAGAAATGACTTGCTGGGAAGAATTCTCCCTTAATGGAATGTTTTAAATCAGATGCAGGAAAAGACTTTTTAGGCTCTTTAGGAACTGATGTTCTGTTTCTAACTGTAGAAGTTAGGCTTGTGCCTATCAGATCTAGTGTCAAAACATCTGAATTTAGGCCAGATGGCTCCCTAAGTAAGCAATATAAGCAAAGTATCACAGCTTTCTGTATTAGGAAGCACAGGTTCCTCAGGTGCAGTTACCAGTATTGAGCAAGCTGTGCTGGAAGCTGCAGCACTGACTTGTAAGAAATGTCTGGGATTAGCTCCTCAGGGACAGGCATGTAGTGCTGGGAGGTGATCACAGAATCAAAAAATCATTAACATTGAAAATGATCACTCAGATCATGAAGTCCAAACATCAACCCACCACCACCACGCCACTAAGCTATGTCTCTCAGTGCCGCATCTCCATGTTTCTGGATCAACTCCAGGAAAAGGGACTCCACCATCTCCCAGCACAGCCATGATACTCTACAGCTGCTTTGGTTTCACCTACGATGGACCTTTGCAAATGCAAAGTAGGAAAGCTTCTTTTATGCTGTGGTGAGAGGGAGTTATTAAAAATAGATAGATAGATAGATAGATAGATAGATAGATAGATAGATAGATAGATAGATAGATAATGTTCCTTCCTGACCATATTTTATTGTGACATGTCATACAATGCAACATTTTCTATCTGTTAACATTTCCTAAGATGACTGTAAGGAATACGTGACAATATTGAGGAATACAGGAGAAACATTCTCATGATCCATGGTATCCCGGCATCAATTCCAGAATATAAACTTAAAGATGTTAAAATCAAATAGTTATTCCTGCTTCAGTGCCCAAAGCAAGCAGAGATCTGGCGTGTGCTTTCCCCTTCAGACACCGATAGCCTCACTCTGCTTTCTGTATAAACAAGGGCTAAGAACTGTGCAGTAATACACTGCTTACTTAACTCCATTCAGCCTAACTCTATTCAGGCTAAGTAAATAGGCAATACGAACTGCTTTAAAATAATAATAATAATAATAATAAGCTGATGGGAAAGCATCTTTCAACTCATCATGAGCTCAGTTTGCCACTTGGCCCTTACCTCCGCCTTCCTGCAGGCCTGGGGCTGTTCCCCATTCCCTTCTCTTCAGTTGGGGTTGATCAGACTCACAACATTCCTTCTCATCTGCAATTCTCCCCCATCAAAAGTCATTCTCTGCTGTTGATGTCTCATGTGACTTTTTGCTCCACTAAAGAAGAAAAAAATGAAAAAGAAAAGGAGAAACAGCAGGAAAGCCCAATTTTAGAAAGAAACATCAAGTTTTCTTCTGTTTTGAATGAAACATAAAAGACAGTGCAAGTGTTTTGCGTAGGGGAAAAACAAAGGTAGGGGTTTTTTTGTTGTTGTTGTTGTTTTTCCCACTGAGAAGAGGTCTGTGATCGTTTTCTTCTGGATTTTTTTTCTTTTACTTTTTATTATTATTATTATTATTATTATTATTATTTTATAAAATCTGTACATTTCTGCCCCACTGCCAGGCTTTGCAGAGGCAGGGTGGTTCGCTTTAGTCTGGAGATCAAGTATCGTCAGGAGGAGCCAAGAACATGGGACATGGTTTGGGACAATATTGGTTGCAGGTGAAAGGCTGGACTAAATGATCTTGGAGGTCTTTTTCAACCCTTATGATCCTATGATTGTAAGAAAGGAACAAGGCGGCCGTGTCACATCTCACGGCTGCGCTGTTACCCATCCCCGGCTTTGCTTTTCTCCCACGAAACGCTCCCCAGAACGCGGCGCAGCTCTCGGGTATTTCCGCCCCTCCGCAGCCACCTGAGCCGCCCGGCACACACCGCCAGGTGGCGCTGCGCTGCGGCACGGGGCGGACGCGGGTACCGCTGGCACCGCTGGCACCGCCCGGCGGGCCCCGAGGTGCCAAGGCACGGCAGCAGGCAAAGCTCCCGCGGAGCTGCAGGGATGGCTGTTTTCAACTCGACGTTCATGAGCACGCTCCACAGCACGCCAGGTGTAGGTTCAAATCCTGCCGGTTTATGGATGCAATGTCTGCGTGGTAAATTCCCGTACAAGTAGGTGCGTGTACATACATGTGTGTATTCCATACGTAACACGGCTTAATGTTTACAGACACAACAAACTTTCCAAGCAACAACACATTCAATGTGTTCCCTCCAGCGTGACAAGCTGATAAGACAAGAGGGAGTGGCTTCATGGCCACCAAGGGAGGTTCAGGTTGGGTTTTAGGAACAACAACTTCTCAGAAGGAGTGTTGATGTGCTGGCACAGGCTGCCCAGGTTGGTGGTGCAGTCACTGTTCTGGAGGTGTTCGAGAGTTGTGGACATGTGGCACTGAGGGACATGGACAGCGGGCATGGTGGGGATGGGCTGGTGGCTGGCCCAGGTGATTTTAGTGGGCTTTTCCAGTCTTCATGATTCTGTGGAGTTGGATTTGGAGGTGTAACATCAGCTATCAACTTAAGCCACAGTTTCCTGCCCAGACCTTCCCACTTCTCATTCTGTTCTCACTGTTCATCTGAGCTCTTCTTTGCTCAGTGTACATTTTTTTCCATATCCTATTTGTTAGCTAAATCCCAAAATGTACCTGGCTAATAAGCCATATAAGCTGGCTAACTAATAAACCATACAAGCGTTTCTCCTATGGCAGCAATACCCCCATAATCCACTCAGACTACATTCCACTCAACACCATAAAAACGCTCAGCAGGAGACAACAGGTTACCAGGAACCTCTGCACTTAGGTGAAACAGCACTAAGTAGCAAATGCAATGGGGACATCTGAGAGCAGAGAGTGCGTGTGGCAAGGATGAGGCTGCAGATATCTCTTATTGACACGTTCAGAGCCTCTGCTCCCAGGATGAGCACAGACACTGTGGGCAATGGCTGTGCTGCTCACAGACGGCTCGTTTGCTAGTTTTCCACCAGCCAACTCCATTTGCATGGGAACTGATCACAACGGGGTCACTGATTTAATTATGAGGTTTGTGAAAGTATTTGTATTGTCACTGGGCAAGCCAAGAGATTCTATGGTTTAATGCAAAAGCTGTGTTTGAATGAAATGTGCAGTCCCTGTGCATACAACATCACTGCCAGTGGAAACAGCACACACAGCAGAGAGGCTGTCGCTGGAACTGGGTGACCCAGGCACTGCCTCCATGCACTCCATGGTTTGGGATTCTATTGGGCAAAAAGGATGTGAAACGAGGGAATCCCTGATCTTAAGTTCAAAAGGTTTCGAGTGATTGGCATTTTGTAAAAACGTGTAATGTTTGAGCCCCAAACACTCTCAGATCTTAATGCTGATGGGTGATGTAACAAAGAGAGAGGAAAAATGAATATGAAATGAGTGCTGACATCCTGAGCTGGAAGGGACTCCCAGGGATCATCGAGTCCCACCCTTCGCTCCACACAAACGAAGGATTTGCTTTGGATTTGCTGTCCATCGGATTTGCTGTCCGTTAAGATGGACAAAGATCCGTAATCACATATAAATATGAGCAGTTCTGCACCATGGGAGGCAAGGTGCTGGCATGGTGTAGGTAAGGACCAGAAGCAACAGAGTACATTTAAATGCCACCCCACTGATTTAACTGGTGAGTAGGTCCAAATTCTGTGTACAGTGAGCTGAAGTGTTAAAAAATAAAAATAAAAATAAATAAATCTTTAAAAAGAAGAAAAAAGAGGAAGAAATGAGAGAAAGAAGGAAGGAAGGAAGGAAGGAAGGAAGGAAGGAAGGAAGGAAGGAAGGAAGGAAGGAAGGAAGGAAGGAAGGAAGGAAGGAAGGAAGGAAGGAAGGAAGGACATGGATGGAAGTAGGAAATATTATTTTGTTGGAGATTGGCAGAGGAAACCTGCGGTGCTGTACCTGATAACACCAAATGAATCCATGCTATGGGTGTTTTTAAGACCCTAAAGCTTTTCACGCAGCAAATACCTTCAGTGTAATACAGTGAATATTCATTACAGTGTTCCAACAGATAGCATGCACACATTCGGGATAAATGGAGCAGAGCTGTTTAGGTGACACACGTGCGACTTTGGTGCACTGTTCGATCCGTTTCTGCTTCCGTTCTTCTATCAGAGACTGCAAATGAATCCCACTTCTGAAAATTCCTGGAAACAGATGAGAAGCCGAACGCAGGAGTTACACATTGCGATATTTATTGCACTGGAAAACTCAAAAGCTTCAGTTACTGACTGCGAGACGCACCTGGCCGTTTGGATGTGCCGCTTCATATTAGCAAATCAACTGAATCCTGCCTGGGCCGTGTTTCTGTCCTGCAGGGAAATAAATAGGTCGGAAGATGACAACATATAACGGCGCAGCAGTGGGAAAGCTGACATAAAAACAGGGACGGAGCGGAGGAGCGGACTGACGCGAGGCGCTGCTCTGCCCGGGGACGGCCCCGCTCCTCCCGGGCCGTGCGGTGCGAGAGCAGCGGGTGCTCACCGGGATCCCTCGGGGAGATCAACGGGGGGGGGGACGGAGCGGCGGGAGGAGCCGTGGATCTCTTCGCCCCGCGGCCCCGAGCGACGCCACGGCCGCACCGCGCCGCGCACGGCGGGCAGCGCTCTGGCGGCTCTGCGCTTCGGCTGTAAACGTCCATAGGAATGTTGGTGCTCGGGGCTCCCGGCCCCAGGGACACGGCTTTTCCCCATATAAGGACTGTGAGCGGAGAAGGGCACTGCCGCCCGCTATTAAAGCCCTCCGAGCTCATTTGCTGAGGGTTTGTCAAATCGGTGCGATGAAAATCCCCGCTGCCGGCAGGTCATCTGCACTCTCCCCACGTCTGATAATTCGGTTCAAATCCAAAAATAGGGATTAATTTTTCCTCTTAGGGAGAGGTACGGGCGGTGCATCCCACTGCCGCCGGAGCCCACGAGTACGGAGCGGCAGTGGGACGGGGCTGCGGAGACCCGACGGGGCTGTCACCGCCGTGCGGCCGCGTTACCTCGTCTCGGAAATAGATGGGCGTCATTTAGGAAATAGAGACAAAAGCAGACGAGATTTTCACGCAGAAGCAGAGAGCTGCAAGGGGCACGCTGGCATTCGTTGGTGGCACAGCCCGAGTGCAGCCAGGAGGCGGCTCCCCCCGACCTGCAGCCGCTCCTCGGGGGGAGCTCCGTTCGTGCCGTTGCCGTCTCCCAGCGGAACCCTGGGCAGAGCCGAAGGAGGCTGCGGGGTTTGTGTCTCCGTGTTTGTCGGGAGAAGAAGCGGGGACATTGTAACGTGATGGTCTCCCCAAGTAGGATTCTGCTATTAGAGGGGAGATTGAAGATTGGAAGAATAAGGAAAATGTTTGTTACGATAAGGCTGGCCAGGCACTGGAACAGGCTACCCTGGAGACACTCAAGATCAACTGGACGGGACTGCGAGCACCTGATGGGAGCTGTAGGTGTCCCTGTTTGTTGCGGGGGAGTTGGACTAAATGGCCTTTCAGGGCCCCTCCCAACTCAAACGGATCTATAATTTTATGACACGTCCTTCTCTGTTCTGGTGCCTCAGCGCACGAGTTGCTGGTCACCTGAGAAATGTTCGGGCTCATAGAAAGGAAAAATGTAAAATAAAGTAAAATAAAGTAAAATAAAGTAAAATAAAGTAAAACAAAATAAAATAAAAAAATATATATTTTTTTAAGCAAGAGGAAAAAAAAGAAAAAAAGAAAAAAAGGAAAAGGGGAAAAAAAAAAAAAAAGAAGGGGAAAAAAAATGAAGCAAATGAGCGCAGCCCCCGCTCCCCCGGCGTCCCACAGCGGGCAGTGCGGCCGGGCCACCTCTAGGGGGGGCAGCCGCCCGCCGGCAACCCCGGGCCGGCCTCAGCCACGGCT